>OX377205.1:2172830-2219933 GCA_947396885.1 Heligmosomoides polygyrus polygyrus | reverse complement strand
GATGAGGACAAGCTGAGAGATGTGGTAGAGGAGGATCCACACAAAGGTACCAGGGAGATAGCGAAGGTTCTTGGCGTCAGTCACAACACAGCTGTCCGGCATCTGAAGGAAATTGGAAAGACCAAAAAGCTGGAAAGATGGGTGCCTCACGAGCTGTCTGAGGAGCAAAGAAACCGACGATATGAGATCTCGTCCGCACTGCTTCTACGGAACGAAACGGACCCATTCCTTGATCGCATCGTAACCTGTGACGAGAAATGGATAATGTACGACAACAGGCGACGATCGGCACAGTGAGTGGACAGCGATGGGAGCCCCAAGGTTTTTGCGAAGCCGGAATTGCACCAAAAGAAAGTAATGGTGACAGTATGGTGGTGTTCGCTGGGAATTATTCACCACAGCTTCCACCCTCCCGGTGCATCCATCACGGCAGAGAAGTACTGCATTGAAATCGAAGAAATGATGAAAAAGTTGAAGGATTTCCGGCCGGCCTTGGTAAACCGAAGGCGAGTTCTCCTTCTGCACGACAATGCTCGCCCCATGTAGCACGAATGAAGTTGCAGAAAGTGAATGAGCTCTACCACATCCTCCGTTTTCTCCCGACCTCTCCCCTACAGGCTACCATTTCTTCAAGCATCTTGGCGACTTCTTGGTAGGGAAAATATTCAAATACCAACAGGATGCCGAAAGTGCCTTCGAAGATTTCGTCAATTCCAGAACTTCTGATTTTTATGCTACTGGGATAAAAAAGATTGTGTCACGTTGGCAAAGATCTGTAGAATCAGAAGGTTTTTATTTCGATTAATAAACTTGCCTACAAGCCGAGATATTAATTGTTTAAATTTACAGTGGTTCAGTGCCATTTATTTCGTTACAACCTAATATTTATTGACGTAACAGGCAGATATGTGTGAAAGTCGAAAAGAACTGAATGAAAGCGTGCGACAGACTATAACAATTGAAAACCGTCTGAGGCAAACTATTGAAAAGAAAAAAGTCTCCTCACACTTCGAAATTTTTTACCGTTCTCCCTGTAAACGCACTAGCCAATATTGATAGTTGATTTCGTAATCCTATCACACTTGTCTACCGTTCGCACGCTAACACAGGTCAAGACCCTTCTTGTACTTCGTTATATATCCAGTCCTCCGGACTCAATGCCAGATTTACTCATGATCATTTTTGGCACATGTTCTTCATGAATTCATTAAAGGATCTACAGCACGTCAAGCAGCCGATCCAACTAACGATATATATGACTTGGAATCTGTTACTCATCGCACCTGTTATGAATGGTTCGGAAAGTCTTTAAAGGGAGATTATTCACTCGAGGACAAGGCAAGGTCAGGAAGGCCAACTGAATTGGACGACACTGAGCTACTCCATCTTCTTCGTACCGATAGTAGGCAGACGACACGTTAGCTGGCAGAGAAGCTGGAAGTGTCTCATAAGATAGTGGGAATCCATCTGAAGAATCTTGGCTTTGCATGGACATTGGGGGCTCGGGTTCGTTTACTTTTCTGAGTGTCTGACAGGGCACTCATTAAGGTCAACGGCTCTCCATCGTTGCTTCTCTTCTGTCCAGATACGAAAGAAAATCGTTTCTGCCGCGGATTGTGACAGGTGATGAGTTATGGGTTCTGTATGCCAACTTCCGAAGAAAGGACAGTGGGTACAACAAGGAGAGAACCCTAAGCCCGATGTCAAGCCCAATGTTCGCGAAAGGAAGATTCTCTTGAGTGTTTGGTGGGATATCAGAGGAGTGGTTTACTGGGAAGCTTTCAGAAGTGGAAAGACCCTTACTGCTGCCACATACAGTGGCCAACTCCACAAAGTCGACGTAGCTCTCCAAGAAAAGAGGCCTGAGAAGTCGAAGGTGCTGATCCTGCATGTCAATGAAAACCACATGCTGCAAGACTAACAAGAGAAACAACAGAGGAGCTGGTCTGGGAGGTAATGCCACATCCACCGTATAGCCCTGACCTCGCCCCCTACCGACTACAATCTCTTCCGCGCTCTCAAGCAAGAAATTGGAGAGAAATATTTTGAAACGGATGCAGACCTCAAAAATTGGATTCAGCAATGGTTCGACTTCAGAACTGCAGTCCTTTAAGCGAGAGGAATTAGAAAATTACCCAGTCTTTGGAGAAATGTAGTGGAACAAAATGGAGTTTATCTCAATTGTAGTTGTGAACTAATAAAAAATGAAAAGACTTTTTCCAACCTAATATAACTCAGCCTTAAAAGAGCATGGTGTGTGTGCAATTGTAACACAACGATAAACAAATCCAAACAGCATGAGATACATCAAATTGAACACTACAATTTGAGAGAAATAACATTTTGAAGGGCGCGTGTAGCGTAGTCGTAGGGTGCGCGACTGTCGCGTGCACCCGATACCAGGTTCCTGGTTCGGATTTCCTGCCCACGCCAACCAAACCTTCCATCCCTTCGGAGTTGGTGAATTGGTACCAGACTTGTCTGGGAAGGATAAAGTGCTGACATGTTCATCGGCTGGCCACCGCAAGTCACTGTATGGCCAAATACGCATTCATGTCGCCTCCACGACATCCCGTAGAAGTAGAATTCTCTGGCGCATCCCAGAAGGGATTGAGTAACGCCGTCCTTTACCCTTTATCCTTATAACATTTTGAAAGGGTCGAATACAGAACGCTAGTATATTTTCAGCAGCTATCCTATGCAGAAGGGGGAGAGCACGTAATTCAGTCATTTTGCCAACGACGGTAAAATTGAAATTGAACTGTTGCGTTCGATCAACGGCGCCGGTGGTGTAAAGGCGTAGAGCATTCCGGCCCGGTCAGAGGGAGGTGCGGGTTCGAGTCCCGCCTGGCGCTAGAAGTTTTGATCGCAACAAGCATCATTATGACAGCTTACAACCTCGATACCAGCCACTTGAGGCTTAAAGAAACTGCTTTGACATTGAACTATTTCTCTGCCTAGTATAGGCGCCCTGTTTATGTCTGTTTCGCTTTTCTAGTGCTGCTCCAATCCGACTAGAAAAGCCCCTATTTCGCTCAGTCATTCCTTTAGTTCTTGTGGGTTTCTGTGCGTAAATAAATTGCAATAACCTGAGAGCTAGAGAAGAAATTAGAAGACCATAAAGTCTGCGCTATCCTGGTCTAGATATCGTCAGTGGTGTATCAAAAGAACACTGCTTCATCAATCGAAATTCGCTCTGTCAAGATTTCATTCAGTTGTCTATTTATTTATTTTCCATTCAAGACGCTACATAACGAAGACAACAGAGAAGAACACAACATAATCCTCGAGTGTCATAGAGGTCGACACCTAGCTTTGCAGCGAAAAGTAGAAAAACAAGAAGGGTTTGAATCTATGTACTTTCAATTACGTTCTATTATGACAATAAGCAGTCAAATAGGCAGCACAAAATTCGACGTCAGGAAAACGCCGTCTGTCGCCTTCGTGATAGTATAGCCGAACCGCTCCCCGAACAGCTGTCCTTCCTGCTCGTCCAAAATTTTCGTAGACACATGTACGAGGCTATTTGCCATGAAGCTTCGCGAATATCCTTCGAACATCCCAGCACTGTGAGAGGTATCGCTAGCTGTGGTGTAGTTGAAATGGCGACTTCGATTCGTGATAGCACAAAATGGGACATATCTCGTGGTGGATGAAACCTCAGCAAGACGTGGATTAGCAAGGAGTTCTGGAAATTCACATGTATGAGGCTATATGTAATCATTCTTTCGATTTCCTTATCTACAACACTGGTGGTGTTTTTTGACTCTTGAGTGGAAAAAGCGCAAAAGACTTTTTCTACCATATTTTGATATCGCTCTTCAAATTGCCTGCTTTGAAAAATAAATCCGATAGCTGGGATTAAAATCGGTTAATCTATCCATTGAAAAGAAAAGTACCCTGTATATATTTAAAATATTGATTTGATGACATATAAATGGGAAATAACTACACCCAAAGGCGATCGCCAGACTGAGGATGTTGAGAAGTTCTTTGGCATCAACGATGAGAACGGTCATCTACTCATGGACCGCAAGATGGTTTTGAACCGATGGCGCACCTACTTCGAGGAAGTCTCGACAGTAGAGTTTGCTCATCCGAGCATTCCATCTTCTCCTCCTGTATACGGTCCCGTTCAGAAAATCACCGTAGGGGTGGTAGAAGCGGCTTTGAATAAGATGAAGCCGGGCAAGGCAACGGGCCCCGATGATTTGGCGGCCGACTTATGGAAGTCGAAATCCTGGTACCCAACGAAGTGGCTGGCGACGTTCTTCAACTAGGTTATTGCGGAGAAGAAAGTGCCCGATATCTGGCAGAGAAGCACGACGATTCCGATTTGGAAAAAGAAGGGCAGTCCAGCAGACTGCACAAACTACCGTCCAATCCGATTGCTTTCGCATAGCATGAAGATCTTCGATCGGATTGTCGACGGGCGCATTCGTAATACCGTCCAGCTCTCTACCAACCAGTGCGGCTTCGTAGCTGGTTGTGGCACAGTCGATGCCATACACGCCTTCGTCTTCTGAAAGAAAAACACCGGGAGAAACAGAAGCCGGTGCATCTTGCCTTCCTGGATTTGGAGAAGGCCTTTGATCGCGTTCCGCGTGAAGTGATATGGTATGCCTTACGGAAACATGGAGTCCCCGAAGAGCTCATAGAGTGGGTACGAATACTGTACGCTTGTCCAAAGAGTCGAGTGCAAGCTGCAGCAGGCACGTCGATGGAGTTTCCCATCTCTATCGGAGTACATCAAGGGTCTGCGCTCTCCCCAGTACTCTTCGTCGTCGTTATGGATGCCATATCGCGTGATCTTCAGCAACCAGTCCCTTGGACGTTGCTTTATGCTGATGATGTAATGCTTGCTAGCGAAGACAAGATTGAACTCCAGCGGCAGGTACAAGCTTGGTGCGATCGCTTGGAGAGATTTGGACTCAAACTTAATGTCAAGAAGACCGAGTATATGACGACTGATGAAGACGAGTCCAGCTCCATTAAGGTAAATGGCATTGAGCTGCCACGTACTTCGGTATTCAAGTACTTGGGATCAGCAATCGCGTCCAGTGGCGGTTTACTCGTTGAAGCCAACTCACGCGTGAGTGCAGCGTGGTCCAAATGGCGCTCTCTGACGGGAGTGCTCTGCGACAAGAAGATACCAGAGCGCCTCAAGTCGAAGATCTACAGAGCAGTTGTCCGGCCTGTAGCTATTTACGGAGCTGAGTGCTGGCCCGTTACCAAAGAAATTGAAAGGCGGCTCAGCGTAATGGAAACGAAGATGCTGCGGTGGACGGCCGGAGGAGTATGCAACGAATCCATACGGCAGAGGTTCGGTGTCACCCCGATATTTGAGAAGATGCGCGAAGCTCGTCTGCGATGGTACGGCGACGTTCTTCGTGCGAAAGGCGACACTGTCCGAAAGATTGGTTTTAACCTTGATGAGCCCGGTAAGCGGCCACGAGGGCAACCAAAACAGCGGTGGCTTGATACGCTGCATCAGGACTTGAAGATGGCTGGGTTGCACCCTGATCAGGCATTTGATCGGGAGAAATGACGCCAACATTCCAGGAAAGCGGACCCCGCAACTAAGACGGACAAACGCTGAAGAAGAAGAAGAAGAAGAAGAACTACACCCAAAGGTCAGAATGTGACCTTTGGGTGTAGTTGTCCTCTGCCGCGCCGACCAGGAGCCGAATTCATCAACGACTTAAAGCAATTTAACAGAGAGAATACTGCCGAAATCCCTGATAGCGCGGCTTATCAAGCGATATGGTGAACGATAACTCGCGCTATCAGGAATCTCGGCAGTAATTTCTCTGTTAAATTGCTGCAAGTCGTTGATGAATCCGGGCCCAGAATATAGCTCGTCGAATCAGCATTTGTAACATTTGCTGGGCGTTTTTCTCTTCAGCACATAAATCATTCAATTATCATTGTCATGATTGTCACAGTGAATGACGGAACGTCTGTGATCGGTCTAGGTCTACGCGCATGGAATCAATGATTTATGCTAAAAAAGTCCTGGGTGCAGGCCGCAACGAAACCATTCTTGTACCTTAAACCCTGTGATTTTCAATTGAATAAGTGAATAATAAATATGTATTATGGGAGTCAACCATTCTACGAGTGTCGCTCCCTATCTCTCTCTACTTCTCTCTGCGGCATCATCTACTTGTTGTACGACATGTGCCGTGTGTAAGAAAAACGCTGGGGGCATCTTGCGGTACTGGTCGTTAATATGGCCTACCTGGGAAAACCGAAAACGCAACAGTCAATCAAGATACATCGAATGCGCCCGCCAATCGGCGGTAAGCGCATGCACGGTCGGTGAGGAGGCAGACATAACTCCAATGCCGCGCGAACCCCGTGGCGTCGCGCACCGTGCGCGACGAAATTGGACGAGTTGTCGCGGTCCGACTGCTTCTCACAGGGACGTCTAGTAACGCCTTCGGTGGAGTGGCATTTTACCCCCGCCCTTTAAACAGAGGCGTGGCAAATGTTTGCGTCTCGACTATCTCGTAAGGCAGCCACTGGACTCTCGACCAAGCCCAGGGGGTTGGGGTGGGCAGGCCAGGGGAACGAGTGGTGGAACGCTCGACCCCCAACGCCTTCGACAGGGACGGCTAGTGACTCGCGCTAGAGCGCGAAAGTGCGTGCCGGCGACGTACACCGCGCAGGAGAAGGAAGGAGACATGAGATTAGGAACACTGAGGACCTCCGTATAGCTTTGCAACCAGAGCCGCAAAGAGGCTACAGGAACTGCTGCAAAGCGTCTACAATGCGTTAAAATACGGTAAATAACTAAACCAAGAACTGATTTAGCACAAAGTCGTTTCGTAAAATCTGATTTCTTGAAGATTGGCTACAGTAAGAGAGGGACAGAATTTACACTCCACGGACCAAGTAAACGGCACCGAATCCCTCCTTCTCATTCGACGGAGAGAGAAAATATATGACTTTTCCCAACGAAATTGGAAAATGCTGCCTTCATTGGGCCTTCTTTACCTTTACAGAAGTGGGATTATCACTACAAAACAATGATGACGAAATCGACAACTCTGCATTTCAAATCCTCGTACTTGCTAAACTAAAGCATTGAAAACTAAACACTGAACTATGCCAAGGAAATTATATGCTCCGAAAAATATCGAATATCTGAAGCGTATTGAGATGAGGAAAACAGCAAAAAACGTCAAAAAAGTAGTACAGGAGCTTAAACACTGTTAAAATCTCGTGATCCGCGGCTAACCATGCGTAACCGAGCGCGACCTCGCATGCGGCTAAGCCCTGGTTTATACTTGCGCCGCCACGCGGCGCGGCAACACGATCGCCATAGGTATCGATTTTTCGCGCCGCCCGGTCGATATCTATCTCGACCATCGTGCTGCGCCGCGCAGCGGCACAAGTGTAAACTAGGGCTAAGGGCCTGTTCATACTTCAAGACAGCAGCGACAAGAGCGCAGCGCGCGTAAGTATGCACAGCCGACAGCAGCGACTGGAGCGACTGGAGCGACCGGATCGACAAGAGCAGCTGGAGCGACAACGCCGACGCTCGAGTATGAACAGTTTTCGGCGGCGCGCGCTCGGGTTTAATCGATATGCATGCTTTGCACGGGCGACAAGTCGCTCTTGTCGCGAAGTTGAACAGGCCCTAGCGCACGACGTCGCGTTGGAGTTACGTCCTAGAGCCCCGTCGGTGCCCGGATCGCCCCATACGCGTTAACTCTGTATTACTATTTGTTGTTTTGGAAAAAAAATCGGAGAGACTTGAAAAATGAAAACTTGGAAAAATTCTCTTTCTTAAGGCAGGCTCTCTTTGGCTACCGGCTTTCTTTTGGCTGGTTCGGACATTTGAAATTTTCCAAAAAATTTGCTCTGCCCACCTCCGTCTTACAACTTGTGGTTAGAACAGATAGGTAGCTCAAAGGATGATTCATTAGGGTGGTTATGCGCGTATTCTTCTTTCACGCAAACAAATATTTTCTCTTCTCGTCATGTATATCTCGTTTTGCTCTTTTCGAAAAGCTGATTGAGGACAGTTCTGCCTTCATGTTTAATTAATTTAATGGCATTAATTATTAGGTTGTAACGAATTAAATTGCACTGGCTCGCGCCATTTTTGGCGCGTCTTTACGCGTTTGATCAAGAACAAACCGTAACATGTGGCATATCATTTAGAAGCGCAAACTTTGCTCTACCGGAGAATACCAAATTTTCTATGTAAAAGTGGGAAAACCTTAGAGTTTTATTGACTTTTTTGCAGATGGACAAAAGGGTAATCCAAGGCATTTACTTGTATGAATTCAAGCTGGGCACTACAGCTAAGGAGGCGGACGAGAAGATCAACGCCGCATTCGGTCAAGGATGTTCCACAATTCGGACGGCGTATCGCTGGTATCAGAAGTTCCGGAATGGAGATGAGAGCTTGGAAGAACATGAATGTCGTGGGAGGCATAGTGATGTTGATGAGGACAAGCTGAGAGATGTGGTAGAGGAGGATCCACACAAAGGTACCAGGGAGATAGCGAAGGTTCTTGGCGTCAGTCACAACACAGCTGCCCGGCATCTGAAGGAAATTGGAAAGACCAAAAAGCTGGAAAAATGGGTGCCTCACGAGCTGTCTGAGGTGCAAAGAAACCGACGATATGAGGTCTCGTCCGCACGGCTTCTACGGAACGAAACGGGCCCATTCCTTGATCGCATCGTAACCTGTGACGAGAAATGGATAATGTACGACAACAGGCGACGATCGGCACAGTGGGTGGGCAGCGATGAGAGCCCCAAGGTTTTTGCGAAGCCGGAACTGCACCAAAAGAAAGTAATGGTGACAGTATGGTGGTGTTCGCTGGGAATTATTCACCACAGCTCCCTCTCTCCCGGTGAATCCATCACGGCAGAGAAGTACTGCATTGAAATTGAAGAAATGGTGAAAAAGTTGAAGGATATCCGGCCGGCCTTGGTGAACCGAAGGCGAGTTCTCCTTCTGCACGACAATGCTCGCCCCATGTAGCACGAATGCCGTTGCAGAAGTGAATGAGCTGAGCATTGAAACTCTACCACATCCTCCGTTTTCTCCCGACTTCTTGGTAGGGAAAATATTCGTATACCAACAGGATGCCGGAAGTGCCTTCGAAGATTTCGTCAATTCCAGAACTTCTGATTTTTATGCTACTGGGATAAAAAAGCTTGTGTCACGTTGGCAAAGATGTGTAGAATCAAAAGGTTTTTATTTCGTTTCATAAACTTGCCTACAAGCCGAGAGATTAACTGTTTAATTTTACAGTGGTTCAGTGCCATTTATTTCGTTACAACCTAATAATTTAATGGTATTTACGTTTAAATAATATAAATAAATAAATTTGCCGGTACGATTCCACTTCCCCACATTGGCCACACACGACTAGTACCCAACTGCACTATGCAAATCTACGCTTATGTAATGGGTGAATAACTAAGCTTTCTAATTACCATATAAAAGAGCAATATGACGATTCCCATCATCAGAGTGCTTCGCTCAGCCTTGCTCAACAGCATGATCGTTTTTTCGGTACGTGCCGTCGATCGCTGTGATCGCAGCGCTAGGAAGCAAAGTAAATAGAAGACGGTCGACAGGAGAGGGATGGTGTAGAAGGCGTAGCAAGACATCTGAAAACGAATTCTGAAAGGAGTGCTTCGCCACGTGGTTGAGGAACGTCATACCGTGAAAAGTACTGGGTTGGCAGCTTCGGCCCGCATCGTGTGATCCTTCTCGTCAAAAGACCTCGAGAAGCCGCTAATTTTATAAACAAAGTAGCCAGCTATTGCAGAGAAGGCGAGCAAGCTTACTAGAACTGTCAGAACAATCTTCCTGAAACTGCTATTCTTATAGATACCATCGGCAATTATTAGGTTGTGTAAAATTAAATGTCGCCTTGATGATGATTCGAAATTTATTACAACACAACAAGAACAACACTTCAGTCGATATAATAATCTCCACAATTAACGATGATTACCTTCTGCCGTTCTACAAGAAAGGAGTCAAAATCTTCAACGAAGAAGTCATGAAAAATCGGGTACGCAAAAGCAGGCAACGTCTACGCTTCTGAATAACTTCTCCTCCAGATACTCTTGCTTCAAGCGAAGCAAGTGACGGGCTCTTGAGGCTATGTCATGCCTATTTCGAGGGCGAGGTAGGACTTTCCAACCAAATTCCTCTGCAGTTTGCTGTGCGATTCTTGCGACTTCGACTCACGGTTGCCGATGGTTCCATCCTTTGCTGACGCAGTGCTTCACCAGCTGACCTCCGTTGCTCTTAGGAGGAGTCAACTTAGCAGTGCAACCAGGGTCGTTCTCTTTAAAGTACACGAGGTCCTTCGCGTTCCACCAAACTCAGTGCTTAATCTTCTCCTGCATGAGCGTCTTCCTTTGGTCTCATTTAGGCCTGCGTTATACTCCAGCGGGATCATGCGGGGGACGTCCGAGGACGGAAGGTGCACGGTCGTCGTCGAGCCGGGGCGGCCAGCGTCGCATTGGAGCGCGTTTTTGGCGGCGTGCACTGCACCGCGGACGGCTGCCCTCCCGCGGGCGGGAAGTATAAGGCCTTTCTCATACCAACGCTCACCCCGAGCGACGCCTAATGACATGCTCCCATATCGATCGGGCGGCGCGATGGAATCGATAAAGGATAAAGGATAAAGGGCGGCGTTACTCAATCCCTTCTGGGATGCGCCAGCACATTCCACTTCTACTGGATGTCGTGGAGGCCATATGAATGCGTGTTTGGCCATACAATGACTTGCGGTGGCCAGCCGATGAACAAGTCAGCGCTTTATCCTTCCCAGACATGTCTGGTACCAATTCACCGACCCCGGAGGGATGGAAGGCTTGGTTGGCCTGGGCGGAAAATCCGAACCAGGAACCTGGTATCGGGTGCACGTGACAGTCGCGCCTCCTCCGACTGCGCTACACGCGCCCTATGGAATCGATATGGGTGCATATCATTGGGTGTTGCTCGGGGTGAGCGATGGTATGACAAAGGCCTAAAGGCCTTCGCACACTTTCGCCGCCAAGCGGCAGCCCTATCTTTAAGCTTGGGCAGAGACAAAGATTCGCCTCGAGAGGCAGAACTATGGCAATCGTGGTGCTGCGCCGCGTGGCGGCGAAAGTGTGCGAAGGCCTTAAGGAGTCGTTTAGTGTGCGCGCGACGCGCGACGCATGTGTATTATAGTAGCCAAATTGATCGAGCGACGCGATTGATCAATTCGGCCACTACACATGGCATCGGGTCGCGCGTAGCGCGCACACTAAACGACCCCTAACAGCCTTCTCGTCGTGTCTCGGCGGCGATCCGCGGATAGCGAGCGTGGCGGGGCGCGGCGATTGGACAGGTCTCGGCTATACTTGTGTCCTTCCAAAAATTTTTCGAATAAACGAATAATCGAATATATTCGGTTTCACGAAAAACCGAATATTCGAATAATGAATATATTCGAATTTTGGACCTTGTCGAATATTCGAATAATGAATATATTCGAATTTTGGATCTTGTCGAATATTCGAATAATGAATATATTCGAATTTTGGACCTTGTCGAATATTCGAATAATGAATATATTCGAATTTTGGATCTTGTCGAATATTCGAATAATGAATATATTCGAATTTTGGACCTTGTCGAATATTCGAATAATGAATATATTCGAATTTTGGGCCTCGTCGAATATTCGAATAATGAATATTTTCGAATTTTGGGCTTCATCGAATATTCGAATAATGAATATATTCGAATTTTGGACCTTGTCGAATATTCGAATAATGAATATATTCGAATTTTGGATCTTGTCGAATATTCGAATAATGAATATATTCGAATTTTGGACCTTGTCGAATATTCGAATAATGAATATATTCGAATTTTGGGCCTCGTCGAATATTCGAATAATGAATATTTTCGAATTTTGGGCTTCATCGAATATTCGAATAATGAATATTTTCGAATTTTGGGCCTCACCGAATATTCGAATAATGAACATTCGAATATTCGAATTTATTCGAATATTCGTTCGAAATTATTCGACTCGGTCTGAAGTATACGACAGAAGTATTTGAAATGAAAGTCAAATTGAGCCCTAGGCTAAATGCCTTTTCTAAATTCTTCTGTAAGATCGTGTCTTCAATTTTCAAATCCAAACTCTTCTAATCTTAATGAATTCCGACCGTAACGCACAACTGATATAGTACCACAAAATTTATCAATAGCGAATACTTTGGTTGAAATTGTAAACATTCTACGGCTTCTAGCCACAAAATTTATCAATATAGAATACTTTGGTTGAAATTGTAGATATTCTACGGCTTCTGATGACCCTCGTAAAGCAAATACAGAAATAAACGTAATCTCAAACACGACATGTTATTTAAATTTTTATTTAAATTTTATTTGTTTTTTTATGTTAATATGTATATGATGTTTTATGTTACAAACCCGGACAAGAAAAAACAACAATTGAGTGAGGAAACACATCGCCGTTAAGCTGAGAAATAAGGTCTCCCACAAATGAATCACAGAAAAGGACTTTGAGAAGGATGAATGATGCTGTGGCAATTTGGGGTGAGATCGCAGCCAGTCTATACCCTTCCGACTGAGAAAATGAATGTCACATAGTCTGCCCATGCGACACTTCTCGAACGGCACGATTGGAAGATGGTCTCCCAGACACACATTACTATTAACCAGAAGATCGCTCCTTGGCACTCAGCGTGACATACTTCCGATTGGTATTGGTGGCCGGTGATTGCGGTCGAAGAAAGCCTCAACCAAAGAACCAGGATGTGCTCCTAAGTCACACCAACGGTAGACCAAACAAACCGACGATGAAGTACTTTCGACAGAGGTCGACCTTGGCCGCATCGTTCATGTTTCTCAAGTCCATTGGTCGGCCTTCGCTTGGGTAATTAAACATGTTTCCCATTTCGAATATTTTCATGGCTCCATATGAAATATGTATACCAAACGGTAGAGCTCGAGCTGCTGAGCTCAAACCTTGGTTTTTCATATACTTGACTTTAGGCGAGTTATATCCAGAATGCGCAAAAACTGACTCCAAGTAGTCTATCTCAGTATCACCTGTATCACCTGTCGTCCCGTTGATCATCGACTTGCTCGAGCGGGCGCCAGCAGCGTCTCCATTCGTCCATGTCGCGTGCCAGAGTGGTCCAATGGATCCTCCTCGCTCGAGGGACACGAAGAGCGTCATATCGGGCGTTCAGGGCTTTCACGAAGAAGTCCGACCAACGGTGGGACTTGGTGGGCGTCCCGGTGTTCTCTTGACATCTCGCGGAATCCAGTCGGTAACGACTCTCGTCCCGCGGGTGTCTGCGAAGCGCATTACGTGGCCGGCCCACCTAATTTTCGACAACTTGGCTCACGCAACAGCGTCTCTTATCTTCGAACGTCGGTGAAGCTCGGAACTCCGGAGGCCTTCTCTCACTTGCGTGAGTCGTGTCACTCCGAGCATCGTCCTCTAGATTCCACGCTGCGCGACGCTGATCGCGTGTTCATCCTGCTTTCGTATAGCCCAGGTCTCTGAGGCGTATGTTAAGGCAGGAAGAACGGTAGAGTCGAATAGGTGGGCACGGAGTCGGACGTTCTTCGTCTTCTTCGCGACTTCTTCGACGCTCTTAAAAGCTCGTTTCCTCCTGCTCAGCTCCGGCGCTAGGTCGTTGGCCATATTGACTTCGCGACCCAGATACACGTAGCTAGAGCATTCGGAGATGTTCGTTCCGCTGAGCGAGAATGGGGCACCAGAAACTTGTCCGTTCCTCATGAACTCCTCTTCGTAAGATTAAGCTGCAGTCCAACGTACCCACATACACGATCGAAGTCGGCCAGCATTCGCTCCGCCTGCCTTATGCTTGGTGTTATGAGCACGATGTCGTCAGCGAAACGAATATGGTGCAGCTGCTGGCCGTCGACCTTCACTCCCATGCCTTCCCATTCTAGTTCGCGCATGACGTTTTCGAGGGTGGCGCTGAAGAGCTTCGGGGATATGGTATCCTCTTGCCGAACCCCTCTCTTCACGTCGACGACGACGTCGTTGTAGAGTCTTGGTCGTGAATCCACTGTACAGCTCTCGAAGGACTCTGATGTACTGAGTAGGAACGCCCTGAGTGAGCAGGGCGTCGAGGACCGCTTCAGTCTCGACGGAGTCGAATGCCTTCTTCAGGTCGATGAACGTAAGGCACAGCGGCAGCTTGTACTCTCGCTACACTTCGATGAGCTTCGTAATGGTGTGTGTGTGGTCGATTGTGATGAATACTCTCCGAAATCCTGCTTGTTCGCGTGGCTGTCCTTCGTCCAGCGTTCTGCTGAACCTATTCAGGATCACTCGAGTGAACAGCTTGTAGACTACGGACAGCAGGCAGATCGGGCGATAGTTGCCAATGTCATGCACGTCTCCCTTCTTGTACAGCAAGACGGTCTTGCTGGTCTTCCACTGAGATGGAACCTTGCACTCCGACAGGTATCGTGTGAAGAGCCGCGCCAGGGTGTTGATGAGCGCTGGTGGGAGGTTCTTCAGGTGTTCGGGTCTGATCCTGTCAGGGCCGGGTGCTGTACGTTTCTTCACCGTCGCATCTCGGAAGGGAGAACAGAGGGAACGACGTATCCATCCTGCGGAAGATGGCATGGGGGCAGGTGGACGTGGCTATCGAAGAGATCGGAGTAGAAGTCGTGGATGACCTTCTCCATGGTCCTTCTGGAAGAGGTGACGGTTCCGTCAGGACGTCGGAGAGCGGTCATCTTGGTCTTGAATTTGGCGGGCATTGCGGATGCTCAACCCTGCCTCTGCTGCTTCAGCCAACATTTCCGCCCTTCTCTCCTTGAGATCTTCCTTTATCGCCGCTCTGCATAGCTTCGCAAGCTCGGACGTCAGCTGATAGTTCCTGACTCTCGTGCTGCTCCACGCTGGCGTATAAGCTCGAGAGTTTCCGGAGACAGGCGCCTCTTGGTGGTCTTCAAGCTCTCGGCTCCCTTAGCACTATCGTGGATATGGTGCACGAAGCGGTCGTATTCCTCATCAACGTTGTCCATGACGGCATCTTCCCAAAGGCCGGCAAGAGAGGTGTAAAGGTCCCAGTTGATGGTCGTTCTGGGATTCCTCTTCTTGAACTTCGCGGCCTTCTCTCCTTGACGCGAAAAGCGAAACCTCGCGCGAAGGAGGCGGTGGTCCGATCACGTATAGAACTTGGGGACAACGGAGACGTCGGTCAGGCAATACTTGCGATTGAAGATGATGTGGTCGATCTCGTTGTGGAACTGGCCACCGGGAGATTCCCAGGTCCATCGTAGGGAGGGAGGCTTCTGGAACTGCGAGTTTCCATGGATGGTCTTGGTCGACATGATAAGCTCAGACAGCCTTTCACCTTGCTTGTTCCACTCCAAACCGTGGGTTCCGATGTGAAGTTCTTCTGGCGACCTTCGCGGTCCGATCTTGGCGTTGAAGTCGCCGACGATCACCTTGTAGAAGGTGTGATCTTCCTTATAGAACTTCTCCAGCTCCACGTAGAAGGCTTCGACCTCTTCGTCGTCGTAGTCGGATGTTGGGGCATACGCGACGAATACGGTCAAAGCTGGCACGGAGTCACATTGCTTCAATCGCAGACGTCCGATTCGGGTTGTCATAGACTCGTACGAATCGATGTTTATGGCCAAGTGCGTGTTGACGAGGACACCAACGTCGCCTACTCCCCTGCTGTCGCATGTTCCGAGGAACAGTTCTTCTCCGGAGTCGTAGGCGGCGTGTAGGGGGTGGTGTCTTCTCGTCTCGGTCAGTCCGATGACGTCGTACTTGATCTTCTTGGCTTGCATCATCAGGTCCTCGACGGATGCTTCCGATGCAAGTGTGCGGGCGTTGTAAGTACAGATCGTCATCCTAGTCCTTCTTAATTTGCGCAGTCTGGTTAGGCCCTGAGATTTTAGCAGCCTCTCCGTACTCGTCCTTCCCATCGCTGCAGAAATGGGGCTCTTTCGGGGTCAAGAGAATGAGGCCCTTTAGTGCTGCTGTGTTTGACTGCAATACAAGACGCGTGGCTAGTCAGGCTCTATTGTACGGACGAAGAACTCCGGGCAGCCAGCCAGACTGCCCGAAGGAACTTAGGCGAGACTTTAGAGGCGGCCTCGAATCGCCTTACATGTACTCCCAGTCTACCGAGTGCAAGCTTTTGGCCGAGCCGACACAGTTACAATCCGCACAGGCGCGAACACATCCACGCACACTGTGCACGAACATGCCGCTCCCACGCACAAGGAACGCGTCGACCCGACACAGCAGGAGCAAGCAGTCCATCACCTGCATCCCACCTGCGTCTCTGGGCAGTACACGGTCGCATTTGGTCCGCGTTTAATTCCCCTATCCACCACCCGGGGACGTGCCACGTGGCCCTGCGACAAGCGGCCCGAGATCCTTCTTAACAAGAGAGCCCGAAGGCTCTCTATCGAGGGAGATCCGTGGCTATCTCAGTAGCGTCGAATATATTCGAATATATTCGAATTTTGGGGCACGTCGAATAGTCGAATAACGAATATATTCGAATTTTGGGCCTCAGCGAATATTCGAATAATGAATATATTCGAATTTTGGACCTCACCGAATATTCGAATAACGAATATATTCGAATTTTGGGTCTCAGCGAATATTCGAGTAATGAATATTTTCGAATTTTTGGCCTCATCGAATATTCGAATAATGAATATATTCGAATTCTGGACCTCACCGAATATTCGAATAATGAATATTCGAATATTCGAATTTATTCGAATATTCATTCGAAATTATTCGATTCGGTCCGAAGTATAGTCTCGGCGCGATTCCCGCCCGTCCGCGGATGCTCCCGCAGGAGTATAACGTAGGCCTAACACAGGCCTTACTGTACTGTTAGACGCGTAACCTCTGCCGATTTCTGTTTATGTTGTCGTAGCGGAACAATTTCTCGGGAGGTAAAAATGGAATCAAGGAAACAACGCAGTACGGGTTTGGGAAGTGTAGAGATTTTGTGAAAGAAAATATATAGCTGGTAAGGCGAGCCTATAAGGCACATAGAAACACTCACTTCCCGTCCCTCCTTCCAATCCGGACACAATACATCGTTTATGAGAAAAAGCATTTCTGCAGTAGTGGCCCAAAAAGGACGATCATTAGGGCCTCTAAAGAATCTAGCGGCAGCACACGGAGAACTCGTCCATATCACTTCAGCCGCAGTGGGAAACCACGCTGTTGCTGTGGTGGAAGCCGCGACGAGGACAAGTTTTCGCGGAGGTCGCAAAGGTCCCCGAGGGCTGCCGTAGTTCACGGCGGTTCCCACCCGCACTGCCAGGAGCTGAGGGTGAGACCCGCCGGAGGGCGTGATAAATGGGTGTCGATTATGGTTCATCTATTTGGAAACATTTTTAACTAATCTACATGCTAGGAATATAATAGGTTGGTGCTTAATTTCTGTCCATAAAGGAGCTTAAAAACCAACGATATATTCACCGTAAGTGTCGACAAATGGAGGCGTATATAGGCGTTATACAGACAACATATTTGATAGATACAGATGTTATAATGAAACAGATTTGCTATATCTTATTGATTACTTACTGAGGAATAAAAGGAACTAAGGAATAGCTATTGTATGTTTGCAAACATTATTTATAAACAAAATAAGGGAGTTCCCTAAGGAAGTAATTTTAGTCCTCTTCTTGCAGACCTCACTATTTCTATATTCGATTTTGAATATTCTATAGGTATTAGAGTATATGAAAACCAGATTTTTATACCATTTAGATATATGGATGACCTTCTTATAGTTCATAATTACAATGGAAACTGTATCGATCAGATTCTAACTTTACTCCACAAAGACACCCTCACCTTAGAGAAAACGCACATTACTCAGCATAAATGTAATTATTTGTACATATATTTGAAAGTTATTGATAACGTAATAGAATCCAATCTATACAACAAGACCATTTTAACTTTAAAGTTAACAGATTCCCTCAAAAGGACTCGGAAATTTCAATTAATGTCAAAGGTAATGTTTTTTATACAGAAACACTTCATATAGCTAATACATGTTCTAAATTCGATTATTTTTGCTCTAAAATTAAATAACTACATAATATACTTACAAGTAATGGCATTGATAACGAATTTATCGTTACTAACATACTTAAATTTTATACAAAAATAAACAGATTTTTATAAATACAATATTAATCATAATTTTAATAATGTATCTAAGTAATAATTGTATTTAATTTCTTTTCACACATATTTCCTTTTACTGCTCTATATCCAGCCTTATGTTACGCGGTTATTATAGCTTCCCTAAGAGTTGCCTGTTAGCCATTTTCTATTTTAATAACTTTACAAGATTCCATTCTTTCTTTTATTTGACTTCTTTCCTACACAGCTAATAGGCGCGCTCCAGTCCCGCATTTTCTGCGTATGCACTGACTGAGTATCAAATGTCATTTTTTCGCATGCGCTGCTCCCAATATTCCATTTTAGCATTATTTCTTTATTTTTTACTCTTTTTAACATCGTTTCTCTTTACTGCTTTTCGCTTCATTCGCACTACTCTACTCTCAGGGCCTCCTCGTTGTTCATTATACCTTATTCGGTTATTCCTTATGATATTCCTATGATATCTTTACAGGTTCGACAAACCTATAGAGAGGGCGTGAGTTTGTGTACTGTGTTATTGTACTGTTATGTACTGTGTACTGTTACTTTTTATGTGTGTTATTTAATTCATGTTTTGTTCTGGTTTATTTTTATTCCTCATAACATCTCCCCGCTCCACTGATGAGCCGCCGGGGAGATGTTATGACAAAAAGTTCGCATGAAGGTAGTGGCGAAATGAACCTTTTAACTCTATATAGATATATTTAACCTATTGACGACCGCGCGGGCCATTTTCGACCCGCAGTTTTTCTCTCGCGTGGGACCGCGCGGGCCGATTTTGGCCCGCGGTTATAAAACTGTTCGGTACGGCCTATTTCTCGCTTTTGCCGTAGTTTACGAGTAATCATTAGATATTTTGGATCCTAACAATGCTACTGTGCTGTGGTCCGGTAGTTATTTACTACTAAGCACTGATAAAATCAAATAATAAGCACCACACACTATTCAAGCTGAACAAAGCACAAACAGCTACTCTCATCTTGTAAAAATAGTCATGCAGAGAATAACTAGCTATATTAATTGTGAAAATTTTGAAAACAGTCTAGACAAAAATATGTCAAACACCTGCTACAACATGTAGTCACCTTATTTGCACGATTCGCGGCAAACGTGCGTCCTTTTTCTTCGTAGGCCTTCTTACAAGAGCAAATTCATCTTCTAAGTTCTGCTTCAAACCTGTTCCGGCCTTCTCCAATATGAGAAGGAGCTTTTGGAGAGGGAGCTTCATTCGGAATATCGTGAATTAGTGTTTTCACAAGATTGCAGCGTCCGTGCGGTCCCAGCGCGCGGTATTACGCGGCAAACACGCGATTTTCCGCGCGGTCGTCAATGGGTTAATTAGAAAACGCTTCTTCACAAAACAAGGAGCTTTCTTAGAGATCGCAACTGCCGGCAAAAATACGCAGTATTGCGGACGGTAACACTCGCAGCGTCCGCATCAACATCCGCCGCTGTCATGGCGGGTCCGCGGCACCCGCAAGAGTCTGTTCCGGCCTTATACCGAGGCTTCGCGACAACTCGTCCACGCGAATTTCGCATGAGGCTAGATGCAAAGGTGCGAACGGTGCTCGTGCAGTGAGATTGCGGTCGCCATGGGCAATTTGTCAGGAAATGCATATCAGAGCCGTGTTTGATGAGACGGGTGGAAGCCATCCATCTGTGGCCACCTGTGCACTTCAGTGGTCCAGCTTTCTTTCTTTTGTTTGAGGTTTTACTACTATTCTTTTCACTTTTGATCCAACTAAGATGCGATCTAGTGGACATGTCGACATTCTACACCCTAGAACCCATATTGCACTTGGCTGCGGTCGACTTTCAATGATTGGGTACAGTACCTATTTTTTGAGATCTAATGGCCTGTAAGTGGCTCGCAACGGTTTTGCAGCTACAAAGAAACATACTGTAAAGCTCTCGGGTTGTTTGACTTCTGTACTTCTACTGTGTGGGCTTCCGTTGCCTCTGACACAAAATTATTTAATAATCCGTTTATTCGTAATTGTACAACTAAAGGCGAGCTAGCAGGGTGGAGGAACTCAACAAGAATGAGACCGCGAGGGCGGTCCTTTCTAGAATACAAAGGAGACGTCTTGCACTTTCTGTTTTCAAGAAAGGAGACACTGTAGGCGAACTGTGAATGCACTATTTTTTTTTGTCCGTCTGAGGTCTCGCGGGTGAGAACTCATGAAAAAGTAGCGGCAGCTGGTGCTTGCCGCGACATCTACACACGCAGGAGTTCATTACAATCAATTAAGTTGTCCCTTGAGTCCCGTCGTTTTTTCAACAGTTCATTGCGGGTTTTGCCGGCAGTCTCTTATATAGCGCTACACAGCTTTCAAAATAGAATGATTTGCTCTATCAGAGCATGTATTGCAATTCTTTTTCATCCTGAATTTTGTCAATTTTAAGGTCGGTAAAGTGAGAAGCGAAAACAAAGTGAAAAGTGGCCATCGCTGACAGTTCCTTCTCTCCGCTTAGGTTTGGAATTTTTCGCGCAGCTTTTGATAGCATTTGGAAGACAATGTATTGTCCTACAAGATTGCGCGATGGTGCTATTTGCTCTTTTGTCCTTTATTCATTTTTAGGTCATCAAACTGGGACGTGCTAAGGAGAAGACTTATTTTTACCGGCAGCTCCTGCTCTGCGGTAGGAATTTTTTGCACGGTGTTATATGTCGTTCGGAAGAGAATGTCTTGCTCAATAAGAATTTATGTCGCATTTATTGGCTCATGCTGATTTCTGTTGAATATCAACAACTGAACAAGGAGGAGTTGTTGGTGACGATGAATTTTCTCTTTTTGGAATTTTGTTGATATTCGACAAAAACCAGCATGAGCCAATAAACACGACACGAGTTCTTACTGAGCAAGACATTCTCTTTCGACCGACATATAATGCCGAGCAAAAAAGTCCTACCACAGAGTAGGAGCTGTGGGTAAAAATAAACCTTCTCCTTCGGATGTCCCAATTTGGTGACCTAAAAATCAATAAAGGACAGGTGAGCAAATAGCGCCAACACGTATTCTTGTAGTACAGAACATTGCCTTCCAAATGCTATAAAAAAAACTGCGCAAAAGCTCCAAAACTAAGCGGAGAGAAGGAACTGTCGGCGACGGCCACTTTTTCACTTTTTCACTTTTCATTTTTCATGTCGCTTTTCACTTTAACGACCTAAAAATTGACAAAATTCAGGACGGAAAAGAAATGTAATACATACTCCGATAGAGCAAATCATTCTCTTTCGAGAGCTGTATAGCGCTATGCGAGAGACCGCCGGCGAAATCCGCAATGAATCGTTGAATAAACGGCGGAGACTTATGGGACAACCTAATACAGAGCGTTTCAAAAGTATGTAGCCACCTTGAATTCAACAGTTTTATCCTTCGCCTTTGTTTCTACGAACCGGCGTGTGTCGCATTCAATTCCTCGTAGTCGGAAATACCTATGTTGCTTTTTACAGGAAGAAGCTTGCTCTCTAGCAAAAATAGATCGTTTTTGAAAATTTTTGTTTGTTTCAAAAGTATGTAGCCACTCCCAAAAATTACGATTTTTATTAAAAATTAATAGTCAGTAGGACCACCATTAATTTTTATCACATCAAACACCCTACTACGCATACTGCTAACAAGTTTCTGGATCACTTCGTCACTGATGTTGTCTCAGGCAGTCAAAATAGCGGTTTTCAGTCCCCCAACATTGCTGAACTGCCTGTTATTTAAGTAGACCTGTATTCGGTGACGTTTTGCATAATTATACAGTTTACAACTCCTTCTTTTACCGAACATCAAGGTGGTTGCAAATTCTACCCGATGAAGTGTTAAGTTCTCCTAGTGTTTCAGTGTTTCGTAGCAGGTTAAGTAAATTAGATCTTCTTTCGATAATAGGTGTTCAGGATCTTTAGAGATCGGCATCAAACAGCAGATACATCTCCCTCCTTTGTCATGCCGTGGGTTTATTTTTTTAAGTTTTCAAGCAGTGCTTATTGTTATTTATTTCTAATGTTTTGTTTGTTTTCAGTTCAAGGAATTAAGTGACTAGGTGTTGTATTGATTCAGTGAATTTGATCTTCCTTGGTTACTAAATGCTCACGTTTTTTTCCAGACGAAGCTTTAGAAGCTCTTGGATTACTTTCCACAAATTGATGGGCAGACTGGTTTCGCAGCTTCTCTCGTCAACACAAGAATGCGGAATGACACATGATTTTTTTCTATTTGTCGTTATTGATTTATTAGCAATGTGTACTGGGTCATTATGCACGCTTTACTTTTTATGATGATACGAGGAGCTATTCAGAACTTAAGAACCAATGAGCCCACCCACCATGATTCCGCAATTTTTTTCGTTTTTTTCTATTTACATTTTTTATTTATTCAATATCTGTTCATACTACAAGTTCAGTTTGGCTAACTCGGTTCTATGGAAGCAGCTCCGAAAGGAAGCTTAATGCTGTTGCGGCACGCCTGGGTATGATCGGAATTAAGGCCGGACTCCCAGGTGCTTCCTTCTGTCCAAGCTGCTCGAAAGTGATTTCATATTTCAATCGGAATCACACCATAGCAATACTGAGTGCCAAACCGACTTCTGCAGATTTGAACAAGAAAAGCAAATTATTTTGACTAAATTCTTAGTGAATTAAGCTAACTTATCGCTGCGTTCCTTATTACTATCCTATGTATATTCATGCGTTGGGTGGCCTCCTTGTATCTTTGTCTTCTGAATGGCTGAAAGCATTGGCCAAATTGCGTTGCATAGTGACATCATATTGTTCTTTTTTCTACCTAAATTAGTTGTAACTGATCGATTTGTTTTCCAACGTCCTGTTTACTGTGCGCACCTTTGTGCAATTATAAATAAATAAATAAATAAATTATGCTCCTATAACATTCATCCTCTTCTTTGGAAAGCTAGAGCAATCTCTGACATTGATGTTCGGTCATAACGTCCTATTCAAACGCTCACAAAGCGGACGTGTGATGAAAGTCTTACTTGTAGCCTTATAACTGGTAGATGTGCACCTCATGTTCAGTTCAATCTCCATCTCAGCGTTTTTTTTTTTTTGTTCTAAACCACGAACTCTCAATTCAAATAGCACACTATCCCCGAAATAGCAAATGCAAACAAACCGCTATTTCTTTATGTACAATCCAACAATTTTCTCGTAAAGAACCTAGTCCACACAATACGAATACAGTTCTCCGCTATGTGGTTAATCGATGTTGGAGAAAGCATTCAAAAGGTTTGAAAAACTCACGTCTTCGAGAGAGCCCTGTTAAGCGGCAGGCAGCAGAAGGCTGCAAAGCGGCTGAGACCAAGAAGAAATGTAAGTATTGCAGAATAGTATGACACAATCAACGAAAGAAGAAGTGTTATGTTACAGAGCACAGGTGATTTCTGAAGCAGCGCCTCAAAATATACAGTGGTCGAGATCTCGCTCATATTGCTGATAATAATAGTTGTCACGAAGGTCAGCAATATCGTATAAAACGATGACTAAAAAGAAAGCGGATAGAGCCGCAATTAGTTAAAAATATTGTACTATAGTGTTAAGTACGAAATAAAGTCAGAACTATAGCTTATGGATTATAGACCCTGTCAATGCCAAAATTTTCGGCGCGTGGCGCGCTTTTTATTGATTGAATGACCAGATGCGTCGAAGCTCAACAGCTTTCCATCATTCTAGAGCTTTCCATCATCTTTACCGTTTGCTTCTTCCAGGTGGATCTGTGCATGTGGAAAAAAGAAGTGTGGTGTGTGTGATCCCTCCGATCGTAACCTTTCACATCAAATCACACCGTCACATCATATGATTAGAAAGCTTATATAGGAATCCACGAAGCTCTTCAGCGCCACCCTCGAAAACGTCATGCGCGAAGTAGAATGGGAAGACATGGGAGTGAAGCTCGACGGCTGGTAACTGCAAGACCTTCGCTTCGCTGACGTCGTCGCGCTCACAACACCGAGCATCAGTCAGGCAGAGCGAATGCTGGCCGACTTCGATCGTGTATGTGGGGACGTTCGACTGCAGCTGATTCTTACGAAGACGATGTTCATGGGAACGGACAAGTTTCTGATGCCCCATTCTCGCTCAACGGCACATCTCCGAATGCTCCAGCTACATGTATCTGGGTCGCGAAGTCAATATGGCCAACGACCTAGCGCCGGAGCTGAGCAGGAGGAAACTAGCGGCTTGGGGAGCTTTCAAGAGGGTCGAAGAAGTCGCGAAAAAGACGAAGAACGTCCGACTCCGTGTACACCTACTCGACTCCACTGTTCCTCCTGCCCTTATGCACGCCGTCAGGACCTGGGTCATACGAAAGCAGGATGAGCTCGCGATCGGTGTCGCGCAGCGTGGAATCGAGAGGACGATGTTCGGAGGGACACGACTCACGTAAGTGAGAGAAGGCCTCCGGAGTTCCGAGCTTCGCCGACGTTCGAAGATCAGAGACGCTGTCGCGTGGGACAAGTTGTCGAAAATTGGTGGGCCGGCCACGTAATGCGCTTCGCAGACACCCGCTGGACGAGAGCCGTCACCGAGTGGATTCCGCGGGATGTCAAGAGAACACCAGGACGCCCACCAAGGCGTTGGTCGGACTTCTTCGTGAAAGCCCTGAACGACCGATATGACGCTCTTCCTGTCCCTCGAGCGAGGACGATCCATAGGAGCACTCTGGCACGCGACAGGGATGAATGGAGACGCTTCCGGCGCCCGCTCGAGCAATTCGATGATCAACGGGACGACAGGTGATATAGAAAAGGCACTTTTTTATTGATTCCTATTTGTCTAGTAGAAGTTCGAGTCCCGCTGCTGACTCGGCACTGCAACCTACAGAATTCATTGCGTGGATTCTCTTTAAGCGAAGCACACTCACACTGAACCTCCTGTTTCTGTTCTTGATCAAAACGAGGAAAATGAATAGGCTCAACATCAGACTGAGCATCATCAAGCTAAGATTGACTCCATATAGCATCCAGCACAATAAGCCACGATTAGGGGGCACCTCCGCTAGAAAGCCGTCCTCTCTAGCACTACTGCCTGACGTCGAATCGGAAGCGCTTCCTAAAAATATACTTGACGATTTACATGTAGAGGAAGGGTTTGGTGCTCTACCTTCATATTCGACATCCTCCGACCCGTCGCGATTTTCCTCACTTTGTTGAGGTGGTAACGACGGGGCTAAGTCGAGGAACATCTGAAACGAAGCGAGCAAAGAAACCGGGACAACACAGGGTGTCTCAAAAAGTGTATACACTGTTTGATAGGTGACAGCTTTGCTCACGGTAAAGGTACTGAAAAAGTTGAAGATTCATACGAGAGCATAGACAAGTAGAAAATTTCTGAATGGTAGGGATTGCGCCGTACACTCGTCTGAAACCTTGCATTTTACCATCGATTGATCGTGTTTCGCTTGAATACTTGTTATAATTTCTCTACAAAGTGGTCGTATCGATTGATCTGTGCTTCTTTTGCGGTTTGAAATTTAAAAACACACTGTGGCGTACGAAAAGTGGAGGGTATCTTAAAAACGCAGGTACTGTTTAAAACGTTCTAAAATTGCTTTTGAAGATGTTTGAGACTCATATGAAAGCACTGTGTAACGAGATGTCTGTGGCGTGGAAACGGTCAAGATTGCGCCATACCGCCGCCTGAAACCATGCATGTCAGTCTCGATTGATTGTTGAAGAACCGCACGCATGACTCAATTTTGCGGCAAATCGCCTTTGCACTTCAACGATGTTTTCGAACTTCCATTAGCACTTCAGCATGAGCTTCTCTTCCATGAAGCAAAGCCTACAGCCGGGTATAACTCTTGTTATGGGCTCTTGTTATGGGCTGTTATGGGTTATGAGCATATGTGGAGAGCGTTATTCGAGCAATAGCGATAGCGATAAGTTGTGGAATCAGCAAACTCATATGTCACGTGTCTTTTACGTGATTGTCAAATTCCAATCGTTAAAAAAGCACGGTGGAGGTTAATGTGGTCGATTAGTAGCAAGACTGCGACAAGCATTCAGCCCATGCACAATCAATCAAGTCTGAAATCCAGGGTTTCAAGCGGGAGCAAGGCGCAATCTTGACTATTTGCACGTCACAGTAATCTCGTTACACTGTGCTTTCATACGAGTCTCAAACATCTTCAAAAGCTTTACTACCAGCAATGTTAGAAGCTTTCAAATAGCATCTCCATTTTTTCAGGATACCTTGCATTTTCCGCAAGCCATGGTGTGTTTTTAAGTTTTAAACTTTAAATCAAGCACAAATCAATCTATACGACCACTTTGTAAAAAAATTATAACAAGCGTTCAAGCAGAACACAATCAATCGAGTGTAAAATGCAAGGTTTCGGACGAGTGCATAGCGCAATCCATACCACTTATATCTCAGAAAATTTCTACTTGTCTAAGCTTTCGTACGAACTCTTAACTTTTTCAATACCCAATACCCTTATAGTGAGCAAACTTATCACTTTTCAAACAGTGTATACATTTTTTAAGACACCCTGTATTTTTGACCCATAAATTTTGAGCATATAAACAGCTTAACCTCTAAGGATTGGAAGTCGTGCGCAAAACATGAGACCATTTCAAACAATGGAAGGTTGAAACTAAGCTATCTCAAATGTTTCCATAATTTTTTTGCAAGTTTTTACTTGTAGCTGAATTTTAAGGGGAACAATTTGTCTTTCTCGAGAAAAGAAATATTCTGAAAATAGACATTAAATTTAAACCATAATCGGCTACTTAGAACATTAAACATTTATTGAGGCAAAAGTGATAGAAAATCAATTCCACACAAAATCTTACAGTACAAGTTGGATTTTTGAGTATTAGCAAAAGTGATTTCTTTTTCCAAGATTTGCAAATAGTGAAAAGTTTATCAAAACAATCTACTATTTCATTCACCGAAAAAGGTATTATATTAGGTTGTAACGAATTAAATGGCACTGGCTCGCGCCATTTTTTGGCACGTCTTTACGCGTTTGATCAAGAACAAACCGTAACATGTGGCATATCATTTAGAAGCGCAAACTTTGCTCTACCGGTGAGTACCAAATTTTCTATGTAAAAGTGGGAAAACTTTAGAGTTTTGTTGACTTTTTTGCAGATTGACAAAAGGGTAATCCGAGGCATTTACTTGTATGAATTCAAGCTGGGCACTACAGCTAAGGAGGCGGACGAGGAGATCAACGCCGCATCGGTCAAGGATGTTCCACAATTCGGACGGCGTATCGTTGGTATCAGAAGTTCCGGAATGGAGATGAGAGCTTGGAAGAACATGAAGGTCGTGGGAGGCATAGTGATGTTGATGAGGACAAGCTGAGAGATGTGGTAGAGGAGGATCCACACAAAGGTACTAGGGAGATAGCGAAGGTTCTTGGCGTCAGTCGTAACACAGCTGCCCGGCATCTGAAGGAAATTGGAAAGACCAAAAAGCTGGAAAGATGGGTGCCTCACGAGCTGTCTGAGGAGCAAAGAAACCGACGATAAGAGATCTCGTCCGCACTGCTTCTACGGAACGAAACGGACCCATTCCTTGATCGCATCGTAACCTGTGACGAGAAATGGGTGATGTACGACAACAGGCGACGATCGGCACAGTGGGTGGACAGCGATGAGAGCCCCAAGGTTTTCGCGAAGCCGGAATTGCACCAAAAGAAAGTAATGGTGACAGTATGGTGGTGTTCGCTGGGAATTATTCACCACAGCTTCCTCCCTCCCGGTGAATCCATCACGGCAGAGAAGTACTGCATTGAAATTGAAGAAATGATGAAAAGGTTGAAGGATATCCGGCCGGCCTTGGTAAACCGAAGGCGTGTTCTCCTTCTGCACGACAATGCTCGCTCCCATGTAGCACGAATGACGTTGCAGAAATTGAATGAGCTGAGGATTGAAACCCTACCACATCCTCCGTTTTCTCCCGACCTCTCCCCAACAGACTACCATTTCTTCAAGCATCTTGGCGACTTCTTGGTAGGGAAAATATTCAAACACCAACAGGATGCCGAAAGTGCCTTCGAAGATTTCGTCAATTCCAGAACTTCTGATTTTTATGCTACTGGGATGAAAAAGCTTGTGTCACGTTGGCAAAGATGTGTAGAATCAGAGGGTTTTATTTCGATTAATAAACTTGCCTACAAACCGAGATATTAACTGCTTAAATTTACAGTGATTCAGCGCCATTTATTTCGTTACAACCTAATAGAAAGAGGTATTGATCATAGATAACTCGTTTCAGTGTCGTCGAGATAGTACCGAGCAGGGCCAATCTTTCAGGGTAATAACTTCGATTAAACCCTTTCTAATGAACAACATTTTGATTGTTTTCAGTCTCTGTCTGAATGATACAACTTTCCTTTAAAGGACACCGTACGTAGGTGTACAGTATTCCAAAAGAGGTCTTACGTAGATAGAAAAAAGTTCGAATAACGTTGCCAGATTGAAATACTCGTAATATACAGGTTAACAGCATGGGCTTTCTCGGTTTAGGCAGCAGCTGAGGGAACTCAAGTCCGGTGCGGGGTTCGCTTAGATTGAGGCAATGAGAAAAATCATTCAATTGCATGAAATTGCAATTGCACTCAGGTGTTATGAGCTGTGAATGGCACTACCAAGCAACCAAGTGCAAGAAATTGGTTTAGATATTCATGGGCAAGCTTACTTCATCAGCAAGGCATAAAGGTGAATATGAGGTCGTACTAAAGCATCAGGAGCTATAAACGGTGTAAGCAATATTTCATTACCGGTTAGGGTACGCGTTGCTAAGATGAGAAAAATCAGCCCTTTCTGAAAATATCGTTGTAATGAGCGTGTAGGAACGCTACGACAACCTTGGCTCACTTTGCTTGTGGTATGCAAGAGGTAGTGTCATGAAGATCCTTAAAGAAAATAGCAAGGGAACAAATTCGTATGCGCTGCATTGTTTTTCATTATTTATTTATTTATTTAGACGTTCAAATACCAGGCTGTCCAATAATTCCTGTCCGAAAATTTTCAAAATTCTATAATTTTCCTCAGAAGTGTTATAATATCAGGCAAGTGTAAAAACCTTCTAGAAGGTTCTCCAGAGTTCCACGCTGGGGTATATAAGGCGCAGTCGCCGCGTCTAGCTACCAGTACAAGCTAAAATGGACCAAGGTCGAATTCGTACGTTCGTGTACTACGAGTGGCTGCTGGGCAACGACACGGGCACCGCGGTCGCCAACATCTGCAGAGCGTGCAAGGAGGATGCAGTGTCCCAACGAACAGTCAGGCGTTGGTCCAATCGTTTCGAGAGCGGCGACACGAGCCTCGAGGACAGGGAGCACAGCGGGAGGCCTTCTACGGTGGATGATGACGAAGTCCGTCGCTGTATCAAGGAGAAGCCGGAAGCCACCACCCGTGAACTGGCGACGACGCTCGGCTGCAGCAAGTCCACCATCCACAATCAACTCAACTTACTCGGTTACCACAAAGTTCTGGCCCGTTGGATCCCCCACCGTCTGACGAACGCCAACAAGCAGAGCCGCGTGGCCGTCTGCCAGTCCCTCCTCCCTCGTCCGCATCGCAAGGAGTTTCTCGAGGACCTGGTCACTGGGGATGAGAGCTGGGTCCTCTTCGACAACGTCGCCCGCCTTGCCGTCTGGATCCCGCGCGGAGAAGAGCCGCCGACGACGCCGAAAGTCGACCTGCACCCGCTGAAGATCATGCTCTGCTGCTGGTGGGACGCCAAGGGCATGCTGTACTTCGAGCTACTCCCGCAAGGCAGGACGGTCACCGCCTCCATCTACACCGATCAGCTCAAGAAACAGCCGCCGCATCCGAGAAAAGCGTCCCCGACGGGCCTCGTTCCACCTGCTGCACGACAACGCGTGCCCCCACGTGGCGAAGGAGACCCAGCAGAAGTTGGCGACGCTCGGCTGGAAGATGGTTGCCCATCCGCCGTATTCCCCGGACCTCGCCCCCTCCGACTACCACTTGTTCCGCCCGCTGAAGCACCATTTGGCCGGAAGAAAATTCACCAACTACGACAACCTCAAATCCGACATCGCGGACTTCTTCGAGTCGCAGCCCGCGGAGTTCTGGGCGAAGGGCATCGGCGACCTGCCCAATCGATGGGCCACTGTTGTGGATAACTGTGGTGATTATTGTTTGTTGATTAGACTTGTTTTTCAATAAAGTTGAAAAATTCAAAATGGTGAAATTTTCGGACAAGAATTATTGGACAACCTGGTAATTACAATTTCACGCAGTGAAAACACAAACACTCAACAACAAAAAACAACACTACAACACAACTCATAGTAACTACTTAGTTACGTGCTCTAGGAGATACCTGTCCACGAGCCCCTTAAACTGAGCTATTGAATTAGGGAACGCACATTTTTTGAGAATGTTAAAAACTCAGAGCCGTCCCTTTGAGTAAAAAAATGAAGCACGGATGAAGCTCTTGGCCTTGGAGAAATGAATTTTCCTCTGGCTACCTCTTGCGTTGTAATTTTCTAACATGTAGAACAGGGATGGGCGGAAATATTGAAAATTTTCCGAGAAAACAGAAAAAATAGAAAATTGCTTTCGTCAGAGAACAGAAATGAGAAAACAGAAAAGGCCAAAAATGCCGGAAAACAAAAAAATCAGAAAACAGAAAATTTCGAAATTGTCACACGACCTAATTATTGCTCTCAAAGATCCATTTTTGCAGTAGCCAAAGCTTTTGTGAGACTAAAAATTTAGTTATGGGCCAGCGTTTTTGCTTGCAAGCGTTTATAAAAATTTCGGATCTATCCTAGTCCGGGGGGCCACATGACTAAAAAGTAGGTAACAAAATAAATTGAGACTTACCCAGCGACTCCTAGAGAACGAGTTGGATCCTAAGAGATGCCAAAAACGAGCGAACAAACAAAAAAATGAAAAATCGCCGCGGTTTACAACCGCAACAAATGCATTTTTTTTCGTTTTTTTCTTTGTAACTTTTCTTGTTTAGGTCCCATGTTGTTCTGCGGATGCCGCTCGGTAAGTCTCAAGTGGATTTCTCACGTATAATACTTTTTAGCTATGTGGACTCCCCGGACTAGGATAGCTCCAAAATTTCTAATATATTCCAAATTCAATACAATCAGCAAACTGTCTGGCTCGGTGTGAAGCTGAATCTTACGAAGACGATGTTCATGAGGAACGGATGGGTTTCTGATGCCCCATTCTCGCTCAACGGAACGAACATCTCCGAATGCTCCAGCTATGTGTATCTGGGTCGCGAAGTCAACATGGCCAACGACCTAGAGCCAGAGCTGAGCAGGAGGAGACGAGCGGCTTGGGGAGCTTTTGAGAGCGTCGAAGAAGTCGCAAAGAAGACGAAGAACGTCCGACTCCGTGCCCACCTATTCGACTCCACCGTTCTTCCTGCCCTAACATACGCCTCAGAGACCTGGGCCATACGAAAGCAGGATGAACACGCGATCAGCGTCGCGCAGCGTGGAGTCGAGAGGACGATGCTCAAGTGACACGACTCACGCAAGTGAGAGAGGGACTCCGAAGATCTGAGCTTCGTCGACATTCGAAGACCAGAGACACTGTCGCTGGGCCAAGTCGTCGAAAATTAGGTGGGCCGGCCACGCCACGCTTCGCAGGCACCCGCTGGACGAGAGCCATCACCGACTAGATTCCGCGGGATGTCAAGAGAACACTAGGACGCCCACCATCGCGTTGGTCGGACCTCTGATTTCTTTGTGAAGGTTCTAAACCATCCATACGACGCTCTTGGTGTGCCTCGAGCGAGGAGGATCCATTGGAGCACTCTGGCACGCGAGAGGGACGAACAGAGATGCTGCTTAGGTAGTACAGATAATACATGAAAAAGTTCATGGTTCACTACCGTATCACTACATCAGCGAAATTAAAGGTAACTAAAACTTTTATATTCCTTACTAATTTTTGACAGCGAAAAGCTGAGCAAGGTGTTAGAAAATAGCCTTCACGAAAAGCTCCGCAGAAAGCGATCATCGGAGATGACCGGCCAACAATTTCCATTTTTCAAGGTGGAGCATAATCCTTCCCACAGTAACTCGACTAACTAACTATCTAAGACAACCGATTGGTTAATAGATAATTAAATGCTTCTCAGAACACTAACTTTAATATCTCAATAACATAGCCTTAATATAAAGTTGTAAGTAATCGTAGAAAATTAGTGTTAGAATGGAAAAGAACATGAAACCAAACAATTAAAGTCGAGAAATATCCTATGAAGGAACTCCAAACTCTGTCAGCAACACTTACACAATCCATCACATAAATAAAGCGGCATAGCTCGTGAGTGCATGGCGCTATTTCTACGCGAACACATCCAAGAACGCCACATCTTACAATGTAAAATACTCTAGAAACATTAATTTGGAATAAAACTCGTGATTCTATGATACTTTTTTGATTCTTTTTATTGGATTTCTATGCTATAATTTTGTTCGCAGCTCTATTTTCAGTTTTCTGGCAAATTTTTGGCCATTTTCCCAGAAAACAGAAAAAATTTGCTGAAAATGGTCAGAAAATCAGAAAGCAGAAATTCCGCTCATCCCTGATGTAGGACTCAACAAGTTTTAGTGCTACCGGTTCGGTAATCATTTCGAAAATCATCAGCAGGTCATTCCGTTTCCTACGAGTCTCAAGACTGGAGATGTTGAAAATTTTGTTGCGATTAGAGGCTGAAGGTATGGTGGTGTAATCATACCCGTATAAGCGTATCCAGAGCTTTCTAGTGAAATCATTTTGAACTGCTTCAAGCCTTTGTACACTACTCTTCAAGTGGGTACTAATGACTGTGGTACCGTATTCTAGCACAGGGCGAACGTATATTTATTTATTTATTTATTTATTTATTTATTTATTTATTTATTTATTTATTTATTTATTTATTTATTTAATTTTTACATGAACTATTCATGTGAAATAAACGCATGAGTTGATAAAAAATGCATCAGGTAACATAGATCTAAAAATAAACATGTGAGATATGAATATAGAGCTGTGAGAATGAGAATTAGAATTAAGAATTAAGTCACGCTAAGCCATCGGGCTAACGTGCCTTTAAAGGATGAAAGGTTGCCAGGAATGGTAGCTCTTTTGGACAACTTCAAGTAATCAGAAGCAGCTCTCACAGAGAAATAGTTTACTCTGTATTTTGACCTTGCTTTGATAGGAACGAACTTAAATGAACCTCCTCTGGTAATCGACCTTCTCGATGCGCAAAACTCATTTATGTTCAAGTCGCAAAGTCCGTGCAGAATTTTGTAAAACCATACCAGAACAAATTTGCGTCTTCTGTAAGCAAATGAATGAAGGCCGAAAATGCGATTGCGCTCTAATGGTGGAAGCATATGACCAAACACGAAACCCTGTTCGCGGATGATCAGTTTTCTTGTGAAACAGTTCTGCACAGCTTCAAGCTTTTTTATGTTTTTTCTTCGATGGATTAAAAATCATCGTGCCATACTCCAGGAGGTGCCTAACGAAACATTTGAACGCTGAGATGAGCACTTTGGTATTTCTAGTAACTAAGGCCCTAAACAAGTTATACACAACTATGGTAGCTTTACTGCGATTTGCTCGCAATGATAATCGTAGCTTAAATTTCTGGTTATAATAAATCCCAGGTCTCGGACCTGTTCCACATTCTTAATCGACGAACCTTCAACTGTATAATCATAGTTGACTCTTCTCGTTCCTAGACTGAGCAGTTTAGTCTTTTCCTTTGAGATTGGGAGGCCCCAAGTAATAGACCACTGGTGAACGCTGTTAAGTGCATCTTGAAGAGTACAGCAATCAAGAACAGAGGAGACAGCCTTGTACATTTTTAGATCGTCTGCAAAAGCACAGCAGTTTACATCCATTGATCTGTTTAAACCTGGAAGTTCAAAAGTATATATGTTAAACTAACATATATACTTTTGAACTTCAACTAACTTAAGCCGCGAGAGCTTAAAATTCCTATCGGGAAAGGAGTACGGCAGGGAGACACGATTTCTCCCAAGCTATTCACAGCGGCACTCCAGGATGCCATGAAAGACTTGAACTGGGACAGTAAAGGCTACCTTGTCGACGGTAAACGAATCAGCAACCTTCGCTTCGCCGACGATATTGTTCTCATCTCTACCAGCACGGCAGAAGTCGAGGAAATGCTGAAGGAGCTCAATGTGGCAGGTATGACGATTGGATTGAACATGAATATGTCCAAAACACAATTTATGGTCAACCAGTGGTGTGACACGGGACTCGTAAGGTTAAATGGAGTCGCTCTGCAACAGGTCGACTCCTACGTCTATCTGGGAAGAGAGCTGAACATGGATAACGACCTCGCTCCTGAAATCGCAGGCAGGAGACGCGCAGCATGGGCAGCCTTCAGTTCGATTCGCGAAGTCACCGATCAGGTCAAGGATCCCGGCCTCAGGGCCTCGATATTCAACGCCTCTGTACTGCCTGCGATGTGTTACGCGACGGAAACCTGGCCCGACAACAAGACAATCGCCAGAGCGATGCAAACTACGCATCGTTCACTGGGGAGATGTCTTCTGAGGACAAGCCTTCGTCAGCAATGGCAAGAAGCTCGGAGCTACGGGAGACCTACGAAGCTCGGAGCTACGGGAGAAATCGCAATTAGCAGACCCGCTGCAGTACATGAAGAAGTCCAAATATCGCTGGCCGGGCACCTGCTTCGACGAAAGGACGATAGATGGAGTCTCGTGTCACAGAATGGCTCCCGCGAGACCATAAGAGACAAGTGGGACGACCGCCAACGCGATGGGCAGACTCATTCTCAAGATCTTTCAGGGAGCGGAGTCTGCCTCACTGGAGGCAAGCAGCCAGAGATCGAGCGGTCTGGAAGAATTGTGGTCCCCTCTGAGAAGACCTCCAGCCGACAAAAAGACCACCAAAGTATCAAAGTAAGTAAGTATATGTTAAACAGTACAGGAGACAATACTCCACCCTGAGGAACTCCACTAGTAGCTACTTTTAGGGAGGAAAAGCTGTCCTTAACACGAACTCTAAAAGTTCTACCTGAAAGGAACTCTCTAATCCATAAAATTATTCGCGGATGAATCCCAACTACGCTAAGCTTAGCAATCAACTTCGAATGAGAAACCTTATCGAAAGCCTTAGAGAAGTCTAGGTAGACCACGTCTATTGATTTCTCTTCTTCAAGAATAGAAGACCAGTCGTTTGTTGCCTTTAGCATGGCAATAACCGTCGATTTCTCCCTCTGGAAGCCGTGTTGGAGTGAAGAGATTATTGAATATTTGTGCATTTCTATTTGTGCATGGGATTCAATCCGCTTTTTAAGAATTTTCTCAAAGAACCTAGAAAATACTGACGTTATGCTAGTAGGCCGGTAATTATTTGTTGAACTATAAGGTGGCTTCTTTTGTATGGGTATTACGTTTGCAGTCTTCCACCAAGACGGAACCTCAGCTCGCATAAAGCTGAGATTGAAAATGTATTTAAGGGGACTACAAATGTAAATGTAAGGTGCGACAGCTTTAATGAATTGCAGTGGGATGTGCTCAGGAGTGAAAGAATTAGACCATGTGGAGATGATTGAATAAATTTCCTCAGCATGGAACCATACGGAATCTTTCATAGGAGGAAACTGAGGTGGGTAATACGGCTGAGACAAATCGTTATCACAGGTGTAAACATCTGCAAAAATATTAGCAAATAGTTCAGCCTTATCCATGTCGGAATTACAAGCGGAACCATTTTCAGAGATAACTGCACCTAATTTGGGCCTAGAACGCAGGTTGCGGTTCAGGCGTTGATAGAAAGCAGAACGATTTTTTGACCCTATAATCTTTTTTCCACGGTGCTGTTATATTTATTCAACTTTTTTTGTATGATTTATATGCTATCAGGAAGTGTGGTGCTGATTTATACAAGGATTAAATATGTTGTAAACAATTCTCTCAGCCTTCTTCTCGATGCTTTCGCAGTGGTCAGTGAAGGTGAGTTTTTTGTCTATAATAAATCCCAGATCGCGTAACGTATCTACACTAACTATATGGACTCCACGAAGCATCCAGTTGTATCTAGGTGACTTCGATTTACCAAGATGAAGAATTTTAGTTTGTGAAGCAGACAGAGGTAGTTTCCAATTGTCAGACCACTCAGCAATCTCTTTAATGACACCTTGCAAAGCCAAGCAATCTTCCGGTTTACTAATATTTTCCATAGTTTTACGTCATCAGCTAACATACTACACTACACGTTGAATTTGTCTATTTGATCTGGTAGGCCGGAAGTGTAGATAATAGAGAAAGCTGGTAATTTGCAGACACGACGAAAGGAACAATTCAACTTATGCTTATTATGCGGAGGAGGAGGAAACATTCAAAACAGTAAGGCCTCTGTTATACCACCGTTCACCGTGAGGCCTATGGTATACTCCCGCTTCGTTCCAGCGACGGGCGCGGGGCAACTGTCAAGGGCGCGTCTTCGCTGCAGTGGCGACGGCGCGGTTGACACGCCATCGCTCCCACGATGCGTCGCAGAGAGGTGTTATACCTCAGCGTCGCAGGAGTGAAACATACTCCCGTGCGACGGGGAGCGATGGTATGACATAGGCCTAACCATATGGTAAGGCTGAGCCGCTGTTGCTAGCAAAGAAGTGTTTGCTACTCATGAATGCGCAGTGATGACTTACAAACGTGAAAAACAATTCGCTGAGATAAGCAGGTTTACGTGTAATGCCTATTAGGGATCAATCCTCCAGGAGCAGTGAGAAGAAATATGTAAACAACGGAATGGGTCTTGAAATCAATCATAAGGCGAGACATGCAATCTTCTGACGGTCTCCGACGACCACGTTGACTGTAGGCAATATGTAGAATGTCTGACGTATCAAAAATGCTGACATGGTGAAAGTACAGCAAAAGCTCTTGCACATAAGTTTTTGGCTGTCCAAACGGCAGTTTGAAAGCAATTGGGGTGATATCGATAATATTTATAACTGTCGACCAGGCACATATAAAAAGTAGTTACCAAATTGAACCCTCGACGAATCTCGGCATTGATCGTTGTCCAATTGTTTATTGCGGTGTTGAACTCGAAACCGAAGTAGTATACGCTTTCTTGACGACTAACGTTCCGGCGATGTCGCCTTCTTTAGAGTCTCACCACACCAGAAGAGCGGACCCCGCCACCAAGCGGGACAGACGCTAATGAAAATGATGATGATATTGACTGACCGATCAATACTATTCACAACAACTAGACAATATCGATCGGACAATTCAGTAATCCAAACATATATTGAAGCCACCAGGCCAAACATCGACGCATTCCCCCCGCCGATTCAACCTCGGGCTCTTGGCCTGTATCCAGAACCCCTCCTGGGTTTTGCGCGCGGCGGTATGGGCTTCCCGCGCTAGAATTTTGAAAGTGACCCAAAGTTCGGCGGTTGTTTACCCTGTGACATCCCAGAGCAGGGGGTTGTCTACCTAATAATGTGCAACAGCTGTAGAGGCGAATACAACTGTGAAACAGCTTTCGCCCCTTCTACGATCGCACTAAGGAGCACCTGAAAGGGAAGAGCAGGTCACGACCATCAACTGCTCTGGGCTGCCACAATGTAAGCAACCATAGCGGCGCCGAACTTTGGGGTCACTTTCAAAATTCTAGCACGGGAGCCCCATACCGCCGCATACAAAACCCTGGAGGGGTTCTGGATACAGGCCAAGAGCCCGTGGTTGTTTCACCTTGTGGGGTCTCCTCGGGTGCTCTAAATGTTGGGCAGCTGTCACCTCTCTGTGCTGGAAGGGTTGCTGTTCGGGGTCACCGCAGATTTTTGGCAAGGTCCGTGGCGATGTTTGGCCTGGTGGCTTCAACATATGTTTGGATTTTTTTCAGACTCTGAAGAAGGCAACATCGCCGAAACGTTAGTCGTCAAAAAAGCGTATACTAACTCGGTCTCGAGCTCAACACCACATTAAACAATAAAAAAGTAGAATTCAAAATGACCTCCTTTTCCACGAATACACGCGTTCTGCTCATTGATGAGTTCGTCTTCACTATTGACCAGTCCTTTAATTATCAAAACGACAGAATTCATATCAAGGACATGGTAGAAGCCAGTCGGAATGGAGGAGCAGCACTAACATCAGTACATCCGAAGTCCGTTGGTCTTTGCAGGAATAAAAACTGATGGGAAAGCACCGCTGATCTTTTTTTTTTTGGAAAGTGGAGTCAAAATCAACAGTTAAGGCTTCTGCACACTTTTGCGGCAACAAATCACTTTCAACATTTATTTTAAATAGCAAGCAACAAAGCAATGTACATAAGGGCTAAAAAATATTTTCTTACAATCTTCACATGTTTTTGAATAGTTATAGTAGTTATGGGGGAAATCCGCACCGGTTGTCATACATCAACAAGCCTCCCTTACTTACTAATATATAAGGTGACATGGCTTAGCCCTGATAGGAAACCTTCTTCAACGCCTCTATACGTGTGCATTTTTGATAAGGTTCGAGCACACTTCGCTGCCTTTGCTGCGGCAGCAATGATCAAGGATATCAGAGGCAGCAGATCCATGATATCCTTTATCATTGCTGCCGCAGCAAAGGCAGCGAAGTGTGCTCGAGCCTATAGTGTTTCGTAATCTCCTAGGCCCTCCTCTCGTCATCCTCAGCAGAAGGGCGTCTTCTAGCTGCTTCTTGAGCTGCTCTTTGAGCGTAGTAGCGCTGATATGGTGACGGGTTAGCTGCTCTCACGCAGTAGAAAAGATCGTGCAGACAAGTTGGCAGATACGTTTGTTGAAGACCAATGTTGACGATGTTGTCTGCTCTGAAATTTTTTTAGTTTAAGCTTTTTAACTAACCAGGGAGGGTCTCAGGCGTAGGTCTGAACGGCAGAGATGGATAGTACTACGAGAATCTCCACCTTTCATATAGTAGAAAAACATGCTTTTTTTTTTGCTGAATCCTTGAACCCAAAGAGATTCGGGCCCTCGAAGTGGTGAAGGTGCTAGACCAGATGTTCGACTCCCGTGCTATGCACTATTTTTGCATTTTTTCGAGGTGCAGAACACGTCGCTAAACGTGCATTTCGAGGTGCAGAACACGTCGCCGGACGTGCATTTCGAGGTTCAGTAGACGTGCAGAACACGTCGCCAAACGTGCATTTCGAGGTGCAGAACACGTCGCCGGACGTGCATTTCGAGGTTCAGTAGACGTGCAGAACGTGCATTTCGAGGTTCAGTAGACGTGCAGAACACGTCGCCAAACGTGCATTTCGAGGTGCAAAACACGTCGCCAAACGTGCATTTCGAGGTTCAGTAGACGTGCAGAACACGTTGCCAAACGTGTTTGAGGTTCAGTGGACGTGCAGAACACGTCGCCAAACGTGCATTTCGAGGTGCAGAACACGTCGCCGGACGTGCATTTCGAGGTTCAGTAGACGTGCAGAACGTGCATTTCTCTCGACCTCTGGAGTCGTAAATGTATAAGTGTGCCTTCATGGTGGTTTAAATCAGTTACTTTCTACACATCTCCTACACATTTATTCCACTCTAAGTATCCAATTTTTCAAGGGTTTGCTGCGAGCTGTGGTTCACTCACTTTTCCCAGTTTCTGAATTATACAACGTTTTGTGTTTTTCGTTTGTTTTGTTTTTGTTTTGTTTTTGTTAATGTTAAACAGTGACCTCACAGCAGGTATGGGTTACAGCAGGTACGGTTGACTAGAGCTGTCGAGGTCATAACCACCGATTTTACCCAAACTTCTCCCAGGGGGGTTACTTGGGGTGCTGATCACGAATCTCACATTCGCTTTTGAAATTTCGACTGATTACGGTAGGTTACAGCAGGTACGGGTGGCTAGGCCTATCGAGGTCATAGGGTTTTGATCACGAATCTGGCCCTTTTGACACTTTAGAGTTAAATAAATGTGTAGGAAATGTGTAGGAAGCAAATTGGTGAAGGAGACAGCGGTTATGAAAAACGCAAAAACGGTGCATACCACGGGAGTCGAACATCTGGCCAATCATCTTTGAAGCAGCCCTGTACCCCGCTGAGCCACCAACTCGCTTGCGGTGGAGGCTTTCGCCGCGTCCCATACAACATCGCGCGCGCACGCATGCACGTGGGCACGTGTTGACGGTGCGCTGCTGTACTCCGCCTTCGAGGGTCCGTAGCTCTTTTAGCTCAAGAACTCAGCAAAAACAAAACATGTTTTTCTACTATATGAAGGGTGGAGATTCTCGCAGTACTACCAGACTGAGACTACGCCTGAGACCCTTCCCTGATACTGTACCAGTGTCTGTGTCCGTCCATCTGTCGCTGAACCCGAATCTGACGTTCGTTTTTGAATCGATATTGATCAAATTACCGATTTTCTGTGGATGTCATTCAAGCAGCCAAAAACTTAAGCCCTAGGGGTAATCGAGGTCGCGGAACAAGACTCTGAAGTTCGCTTTTGAAGAATTTGGTAAATATCATTGATTGCTCTCAATCGATATTAACCAAGTTATCGATTTGTAGTGGATGTCGTTCAAGCGTTCCGAAACTTCAGCTCTGGGGTAGTCCAGGCCGCTGAGCACGAATCAAAAGCTCTTTATTTAAAGTATCGATTGCCATCAATCGATATTTATCAAATTATAGATTTCTTGTGGATGTCGTTCAATTTTCTATTTCCTTATAACTTGCCCCAATCGAACTAGTTAAGGTGCGAAATGTTAGGTTGGTAGAGAAAAGAGAGTGGAGTATCAATGATTAGGCATAGCCTTGATTTTTATGGACTACGGTAGTCACTGCGGTACGCAGTGACAATGCAGCAGTATTGGTGCGGGAAGTGGCGGCAACGGGGCCCAAAGTCGGCCACTGCGTGTTAATTGCTGGGGTTGCTCCGCTGTGAGGACCTCGCCGCCGTTTTTGCCTCTGTGTTGGTACCCGTTCGAGTGATCGCTATGTTTCTTCTCTCTGTTTGTACCTCTGTCTCGAGATGAGGGGAGTAAGACCTGAGTTTTTGCTGTAGAGAAAGGTTTCGCCGGCAGGTTGGCTAGAGCAGGAGGAGTTCGCGAACCCCAAGGTGTTTGACTCCCAAAATTTCCTGCGCCATGGGTCCCGCGCCGCCACGCCGCATCGTCTCTGGATATTAAGCTAACGTTTTACAGTAACCAACATTACCAGTGGCGTCACTTACTCTCACCATCAACAGGACATCTCACGTCACTACCATCTACTCAATCTACCTTACAGCTCCCATAGTTTCTTCGCTTTATCTGGATTGTAATAAACTGTTTTCACTAGTGTGTTTGTTGTGAAAGAAAGAAAGGGTTCCAACCCGAACCACTTTAACCATTAGCTTCATCGGGTAATTCGCTGGAACATCCACGCAACTAAAAAACCATTAACAGGTGGAAGCTACAATTTATGATGAGAAGTTATTACTACGGCGAAGCCGTTAAGAAGCTGTCAGTGCGACCGAGAAGCCGCTCCGACGGTTGGTATAGCGATAATTTGAAATTGGACAACGGTAGACAATGAACCGGAATTTCATCCGCTGTCGTTATCTGAAGAAGCTAACTTCCTTCCTAAGCCTCCGTGTTTATATACAGGCATTTTCAAATATACGAATAAGCTACCATCTGCAGGTTTCTAACTTATTGTTAGAGGCGTTCAGTCATAATCCTCGAGATGATAGCTTCGGACCATTGACCGCTCCGTCAAGTCCATGAATCAAATGTCTGAATCTGCTGTTTCTTTCGTGCTAAGCAGGATTACTATCGCAACAATTAGTCAACAGTAGGCCTGTCTGTATGAGTACAAGAACACTAGTTGGAAAACGCACAACTCAAACAGTCAGCTAGATTTCGTGTAAAGAGCAAAAATAACGTAACTAGGGCTGACAGTTCTGAAGCCGAGTTGTTTTTCTGGTTGCAGCCTTACTCTGGTTGTGTGTTTTTTGTTGGAATCATCCGTTTTTGAAATGTCGGCTAATTACGTTAGGATACGATGGGTACGGGTGACTAAGGTAATCTCAACGATTTTGCCAAAACTTCGTCAACGGGGGTATTTTGGGGTTCTGATCACGAATCTGACATCATCATCTCATCAAGGCGCTCCAGGCACTGCTCCACAGCCTCCGCCAAGAAGAGCTTCGCGCTTCGTGTTTAATTATTTATTTATGAGGAATGTTAAAGAACACTTTGAAAAGCTGATTTTGCAGCATGGCTAAGAAGTGATCAAGATTACAACCTACAGTACTCTAGTGTAGTGGGAAAAACGGATGTCAGACTCGTGATCCCCAGATAACCCATATAGACGAAGTTTGAAAGGAATCGATGGCCATGACCTTTGTCACCCGTATCTACCGTAACCTGCCATATCTTGCGTAATACGAAACACGATATCAGACTCATGATCAGCACCCAAAGCAAACTCGCTGGGCTAAATAGGGTGAAATTGGTGATTATGACCTCGAGAGCCTTAGTCACACGTACTTAGCGTAACCTACCGTGTAGTGGAAACACAGTACTGCCGACAACTTTTAAGCGGTTACCTATTATAAGGATAGTGACCGCCTTTAGCGAATTTGTAGTCATTCTCCAGCTGAGCAATACTGGCCGCTCGTCCGTCGAAGTAGCCCAAATAGGTCGGCGGATAGTAGTTGGGGTAGTACCTGGAAAGTAATAGGTGCTCTATGTTCATACCCTTTTCCAATGATCTGATCGTAAGTGACCAAATAGATGCGAGCTTTAAAAATATAAAAAATAAAAGTACAAAAATTAACAAAATAATAAATATATTCAATAAAAAGCATTCCCAACATGAAATTCATCGTTGTTTTTTTTTAATTTAGAGTTGCTAGCTAGATACTGTTAGTTGAATAATTTCTGTGAATATAAAGAATTCATGATGTCAAATTTCTAAAGATGATTTTGAATTTCAGATTCTTTTTCTATTTTTTTTGGAAAATTTTCGAAGATTTCAAAACGTTCAAAAATGCTGACCGTTTGAAATATTATAATGAAATTCCAATAACTCTTAATTTTAATCTTTTGTATTTTTAAATTATTGTTTCGTACCAGTTTCCATATTGCCCATAGTTCGGACGCCGTTGCTGCGTTATAGTAGATGTACTTGCCAAGAACTCGAGGAACGTTGCCATAGGTTTGCTGAAAAGTCGACAACTTTGATCGAACGAACAATGCGTGTCGCTCTCCGATTTCAAAGCCGTTCTGGAGTACGCCATGCATCTTATTTTCACTATTTGCCGTTAAAATGCCATCGCGTATTTGACCTATAGCGACTTCGGAGCACTGTGAGTCAATCTGCCATCTATTTAGAGTTTTGAAACGCCTCTACACCCTAATAAGAAAGTGAGAACATTATCCATCTGTCTGTACCTCCACGCAAAATTAATTGCCAATTGGAGGATTCCCCAAAACCTCAGTCGATATTATTGATTAGTGGTCAGAAAGAACCGTTCGAGATGAATCAGATTAGCAAGGTGGCTGGTGGACAGACTTTACAATTATATTGGTATTGATATTGGTCGATCGATCGATCATGTTCACAGGTGGCGATGTCCGTTCCTCCACGTGGTGCCACTGGAAACTGCTTGCTTTTGCAAGCCGAGCCAAACACGGACATTCGAATGCAGGCGACAGGCCCTAGTGACAGGCCGGCCTACGAACATTTTGTGTCACATCATATGGTTGATGACGTTACAGAGTTCTCGAGATAATGCTACGGCGTCCGCGGGAGCCGACGCGCACTCGCAAAGCCCGGCGAGTGTGAAAAGTGTGCGAGGGTCCCTGATGCGAGGACGGCATCGGGGGGCAACTGAGCTAGTCCGAAAGTCCCGTAACGTAGGCAAGACCCGCGTAGCAACGTTGAATGTGGGTACGTTGACGGGCCGCTCGTGCGAGTTGGTAGAAGCACTGGAGCGAAGAAAGATAGATTTCTGTGCGGTGCAGGAGACGAGGTGGTCCTGCAGCAAGTCAAGGGATATAGGACGTGGCTTCAAGGCCGTTCTATGTGGAAGTCCCAGGACCACCAGTGGTGTCGGTGTGATCGTCTCCGAGCGTTTCCGTGATGCGATTGGAAGCGTAGAACGTTTCGATGACCGCTTGATGAAGATTGTTGTCGCCGTAGAAGAGCGACGATGCCATTTCTTTTCTGCGTATGCTCCGCAGACAGGCTGTTCTGAGCAAACCAAGGACGAGTTCTGGTCCCTGCTTGATGAGAAGACAGCGGAAGTACCGTCACAAGATATGGTTGTTGTGGCAGGTGACCTTAATGGTCACGTCGGAGCAACGAAAGACGGCTACAACTGTCATGGTGGTTTTGGATATGGGTCGCGCAACGCCGATGGTGAGCGTATACTTGAGTATGCAGACTCACATGACCTCACCATCGTGAACACCAAATTTAGAAAGCGTGACTCCCACCTCATCTCGTTTTATAGCGGGAATGCTAAAACGCAGATTGACTATGTCCTTGTTAGGCGTCGCGACCAAGGCCTTGTCACAGACGCGAAGACCGTGCCGTATGAGACGGTTGCCACGCAACACCGTCCACTGATCTGCTCGCTGAAAATCACACCTTCGAGGTGTAAACATGTCGAGCGATGTGGGTCGGCTAGAATCAAATGGTGGCGACTGAAAGAGAAGGAAGCGGCAGTTATTTCTCGCATTCGGTTGCCGACAGTGACAACTGTCGACGAAACCTGGAAGGACGCTACCGATGCGATAACTCGGGCTGCACGCCTTGAACTCGGCACAACGAAGCCTGGACGACGCTGGGTCGACAAGCAGGCATGGCTGTGGACTGATGATGTCAGAGAGAAAGTCCGAGAAAAGAAACGGCTCTATCACGTGTTTATCGGTGATAAAACAGTCCATAATTGGCGGAACTATCGAGAAGCAAAGAAAGCGGCAAAGAAGGCAGTGGCCGCTGCTAAAGCCGCATACTACGCTGATGTCAGCAAAAAATTGGAAACGCGCGATGGTGAGCGTTATATTTACCGACTCGCCAAAGCTCGCTGTCGCCAAGCAGAAGACATTGAGAAGTTCTTTGGCATTAACGACGAGAGCGGTCATCTTCTGATGGATCGTAAGAGGGCTGTGAAGCGATGGCACGACTACTTCGAGGAAATCTCGAATGTAGAATTTGAACATCCTGCTGTTCCTTTTGCATCACCTGTATACGGTCCCGTTCAGAAGATCACAGTGAGCGAAACTGAAGCAGCCCTGAGGAAGATGAAGTCAGGCAAAGCCACTGGTCCCGATGACCTGCCAGCTGACCTGTGGAAGTCGAAGGGCTGGTGCCCTGCTGACTGGCTGACTGCGTTTTTTAATCAGGTTGTTGCTGAGAAGAAAGTGCCTGAGGGTTGGCAGCAAAGCACCTCCATCCCGATTTGGAAGAAGAAGGGCAGTCCTGCAGACTGCGCCAGTTACCGTCCAATTCGTCTTCTTTCGCACACCATGAAAATCTTTGAGCGAATTGTCGACGGACGTATCCGGGATGTCGTACAGCTTTCCACGAATCAGTGTGGTTTCGTATCTGGCTGTGGCACCGTTGATGCCATTCACGCCGTTCGTCTTCTGCTAGAGAAGCACCGCGAGAAACAGAAACCGGTGCATTTTGCCTTCCTGGACTTGGAGAAGGCCTTCGACCGCGTTCCGCGAGATGTTATATGGTACGCGTTGCGACAACATGGTATCCCTGAAGAGCTTATTGAGTGGGTGCGCATTCTATACTCTTGCCCAAGGAGTCGAGTGCGAGCGCCAGCGGGCACCTCGATGGAGTTTCCCATCTCTGTGGGGGTGCATCAGGGATCTGCGCTATCCCCACTGCTCTTCGTGGTCGTGATGGATGCAATCTCACGAGATCTCCAAATGGCGGCACCTTGAACGCTGCTGTATGCTGACGACGTCATGCTTGCATGTGAAGACAAAACCGAACTCGAGCGACAGGCACAGGCGTGGTGCGATCGCTTGGCATTGTTCGGTCTCAAGCTAAACGTCAAAAAGACGGAATACTTGACGACGGATGTGAATGAGCACGGATCTATTAAGATCGATGGTACTGAGCTCTCACGAGTGACATCTTTCAAGTATCTTGGGTCAACAGTCACGTCCGATGGCAGCTTAAAGATGGAGGTGAATGCGCGTGTGAGTGCAGCCTGGTCCAAATGGCGCTCGCTGACTGGGGTGCTTTGCGACAGGACAATACCTGAGCACCTCAAATCGAAGGTTTATAGAACAGTAGTCCGCCCAGTAGCGACGTACGGTGCTGAGTGCTGGCCCGTGACGAAGGAAGTTGAAAGCCGCCTCAGTGTAATGGAGACGAAGATGCTACGGTGGACGGCTGGAGTTACGCGTTTGGACCGCGTTCGTAACGACACCATACGACAGAAGTTCGGTGTCGCTCCGATATCCGAGAAGCTACGCGAAGCTCGTCTTCGATGGTACGGCCACGTCCTTCGCGCTAACGACGACACCGTGTGTAAGATTGGCCTGAATCTTGTGGTCCCTGGAAAGCGGCCCAGAGGACGCCCGAAGCAACGTTGGCTAGATACGTTGCGCTTGGACTTAGAGATGGCTGGTGTGCACCCTGATCAAGCATTTGATCGGGAGAATTGGCGTCACCACACCAGAAGAGCGGACCCCGCCACCAAGCGGGACAGACGCTAATGAAAATGATGATGATCGATCATGTTCACAACAACTGAACAGTATTAATCAGACAATTCATCGATCTTTATCGATCGACTATTGATTTTCCGCCCATAAATAATCGTTTTAACAGGGAATTTTGGGAATATATGCTACGAATATATTGACTGACCGATCAATACTGTTCACACCAACTAGACAATATCGATCGGACAATTCAGTATTGATCGACAGTTAAATTCTGTCCAGAAATACCCGTTTT